>CM062819.1:1566577633-1566627633 GCA_031772625.1 Pinus tabuliformis | reverse complement strand
AAATTTTATGACTAAAAAAACTTTAAAAATGAACACCTAAATGAAAGAGTTATTATATCAAGAGTATTTTTTTAAATGCTAAATGTATAGCGATTTTAAAATCTTATCCTAAGACAACTTGATACATTGCAAAAAATAATTAAAAATCAACTATCAAATTAACATGCAGTGTAGGTGAGCCCAACCCATTGTAATGAAAAAATAAAGACAAACAATGAAATTAACACATTGTGGAGCAGATTCGATTCATTATAACAAAAAAATTAAAATCAACTATCAAATTGCACATAATGGGATGAGGTTGCTAGACAAGCATCGACATAGGCCCTATATATATATATATATATATATATATATATATATATATATATAAATATATATATATATATATATATAAAAGAAAGATACATAAGAAAACAAAAATTCAAATATTAAAAAAAAATAAAAATAAAAAATAATAACAAGTAATAAAACATAAAAAAAACATGACAAAAAAATCAAATATAAAAAATATATAGTAATGACATAAAAAAAATATAAAATGTAAAACAATTAACCATACCATGTAAAATAAAAAAATTAAAAAAACAAAACACAAAAAAAAACAAAACAAAACCAAAAAATTAAAAAAAATTAAAAAAATAAAAATAAAAAATTACAAAAATAAAATACAACATTAAAAAAAATTAAAACTTAAAAATAAAAATCCCTGGCCACCCCAAGGCCCAATGGCAAGGGGAAAATACATAAGAAAACAAAAATTCAAATATTGAAAAAAAATAATAATAATAAATAATAACAAGTAAAAAAAAAAAAAAAAACATGACAAAAAAAATCAAATATAAAAAATATATAGTAATGACATAAAAAAATATAAAATGTAAAAAAATTAACCATATCATGTAAAAAACACACACACACAAACAACAAAACAAAAACAAAACAAAAAAAAAGAAAAAAAAAAACAAAAACAAAAACAAAAACAAAAAACAAAAAACAAAAAAAAATTAAAAATTACAAATTACAAAAATAAAATACAACATTAAAAAAAATTAAAACTTAAAAATAAAAGTCCCTGGCCACCCCAAGGCCCAACTCGCCAGTGGTGGCAAGGGGATGATTCATGACCCAAAAAAAAAAAACTCATAAAATATTTTAAAAAACAAATCAAAATTAACTTATAAACATGAAAATTTTAAATAAAAAATAAAACAAAAAATACATGAAAAAAAATATTAAAAAATCACAAAAAATTAAAAATATATATAATTTAAGAAAAAATAAATAAACATTAAAAAAAAAAAAACATATTTTTAAGTTTACATATATATATATATATATATATATAACAATGATATAAAAAACATTTAAAAAAAAAAATTTAAATATAAAAATAAAAAAAAAACAATAAAATATATATATATATATATATATATATAAAACATTTAAAAATAAAAATTATTAAAAAAAAACATTTAAAACAAAATTATAAAAAAAAAAAAAACATTTAAAAAAAACAATTAAAAAAAAGTCGTATTAAAATAAAAAACTAAAAAAAAAAACATATTAAAAAAAACAATAAAAAATAATTGAACATGGTTTATTTTTATATTGAGACAATCTTTGTCATAATGTGACATTGGACCTTGGTTGATCATGGTTGACCATGATTATCAACCGAAGGGATTTATATGAAATCCTAAGATTAATATTATAAAACCTATGAATAATATTATGCCCTAGGAATATGAACCCTTAGATTAATAAACCAAAGGAACTAATAAATGCAATGGATTAACACTAAAAACCCAATGGATTATAAACCCAGAGGGAATAATATTAAACCCAAGGATCTAATATTATAAAACCAATGTATATAAACCCTAAGATAAATATTATAAGCCCTAAAATAAATATGGTTGACCATCATTGACCATCGTTGATTTTCATATTGACATATTATTATAAACCCAATGGATTATAAACCCAATAGATTTAAATTAAACCCTAGGATTAATATTATAAACCTTGTGAATAATATTATACCCTAGGAATATGAACCCTTAAATTAATAAACATAAGGGATTGATATCATAAACGCAAGGGACTAATAAACCCAAGAGATTATAAACCCATATGAATAATATTAAACACAAGGAATTAATATTATAAACCGAAGCGATATAAACCCTAAAATAAACATTAAACCCTACAATTAATATTACAAACCTTAATATTAACATTATAATCATATGTGAATAAAAACTCAAGCAATAATATTAAAAACCCAAGGGAATAACATTTACTAATATCGGCATATATCAAGTAGACTTACAACCACATTAGTAAATGTCATGGATATATGCCGATAGGCTTATATCAACAACATTAATAATTATTAGGTGTATAATGTAAAGGTGGTTGTTAAAAAATAAATATTTTTAATTGATAATAACGATATAAATAATAATATGGCTATTATATTAATATTATACTATATATTAATATAATACTATGCTTTTATATAATATTATATTAATAGTTATATTTCAAACTATAAAATAATTTACTTAATATTCTAAACCAAGGGATTAATAAAGCCAAGGAATTTCTATTATAAACTCAATGGATTATAAACCCAATATATTTAAACTAGACCCTAGTATTACTATTATAAATCTTGTGAATAATTTTGTACCCTATGAATATGAACCCTTAGATTAATAAACCAAATGGAGTGATACCATAAACGCAACAAACAGATAAACCAAGGGATTATAAACCCTAAAGGATTAATACTATAAACCCAAAGGATTATGAAATTAAGGGATTAGTATTAAACCCTAAGATTAATATTATAAACCATAGGCTCAATATTAAACCCTAATATCAATATCATAAACCCAAGGGATTAATAAACTCATTGGATTAATATTTAAAACCCAAGGGATTATAAACCCAAGAGAATAACATTAGACCCTAGGATTAACATTAAACCTTAGGAATATAAACCGTATAATTAATATTATAAACCTTTGGATTAATATTATAAACCTAAGGGAATAACATTAGACCCTAGGATTAACATTAAACCCTAGGAATATAAACCATATGATTAATATTATAAACCTTTTATAAACCCTATGATTAAAACTATAAACCCAAGGGATTAATACTAAAAATTCAATGGATTATAAACCCAAGTGAACAATATTAAACCCAAGGGATATAGACTCGAAGATAAATATTATAAACCCTAAAATAAACATTAAACCTGAATATTCATATCATGAACCTTACGATTAATGTTATAAACTCAATGGATTAATAAACCCAAGGGATTAATACTAAAAACCCAAAGGATTATAAACCCAAGAGAATAACATTAAACCCTAAGATAAATATTAAACCATAGAAATATAAACCCTAAAATCAATAAACCCAAGGGATTAATATTGTAAACCCTAGGCTTAATATTATACTCTAGGATTTTAAACCGTGTGGTTAATATTATAAACCCAAGGAATTTATATTATAAACCTAAGGGATTTATATTAAACCCTAGGATTAATATTATAAACCCTATCAATAATATTATACCCTAGGAATATGGACCCTTAGATTAATAAATCACGGGATTAAAAACCCAAGGGAATAACATTAAACTGAAGGGAATAACATTAAACCTTTGGATTAATATTAAATCGTAGGAACACAAACCCTAAGATTAATAAACCCAAAAGATTAATACTATAAACCCAAGGAATTATAAACTTAGGGATTAAAATTAAACCCTAAGATTAATATTATAAACCATATGCTTAATATTAAAACTAGGAATATAAATCCTATGATTAATATTAGAAGCCCTAGGATCAATATTATAAAACCAAGGGAATAATAAACCCATTGGATTAATATTAAAAACATGAGGAATTATAAACCCAAGGGAATAAAATTAGACCCTAGGATTAATACTAAACCCTAGGAATATAAACCCTACGATTAATAGTATAAACCTTAGGATTAATATTATAAACCCAAGAGATTAATACTATAAATCCAATAAATTAATAAACCTAAGGGATTAATATTATAAACTCAATGGATTATAAACTGAGGGGGATAATTATAAACCCAATGGATTAAAATTATAAACCCAAGGGATTAATATTATAAACCCTAATACTATAAATCATAAACCCAATATTAAACTTTAATATTATAAACCAAATATTAAAAGTCCCTAATATTATAAACCTTGTATTAAATCCAAGTTTTGTAATGCAACAATGCAACATCGAATAAGTTACAATGTAATGTAACATTGCGACAATGATCGTTAGACTTGTTTTCATATTGAGACAATGTGATGTTGGATACCTTTTTGTACTATTCAAATGTAACAATATTAAACCCTTGATATTATAAACCCAAGGGATTATAAACCCAAGCAAATAATATTAAACCGAGGGGATTAATATTATAAACCAAAGGGATATAGACCCTATGATAAATATTATAAACCCTAAAATAAACATTAAACCTGGAGATTCATGTCATGAACCTTATGCTTAATATTATAAACCCAATGGATTAATAAGCCCAAGGGCTTAATATTAAAAACCCAGGGGAATAACATTAAACCCTAGGATGAATATTAAACCCTAGGAATATAAACCTTAAAATTAATAAACCCAAGGGATTAATATTGTAAAACATAGGCTTAATATTAAACCATAGGAATATAAGCCCTATCATTAATATTATAAACCCAAGGAATTTATATTACAAACCCAATGGATTGTAAACCCAAGGGATTTATATTAAACCCTATGATTGATATTATAAACCATATCAATAATATTATGCCCTAAGAATATGAACCCTTAGATTAATAAACCCAAGGGATTAATATTATAAACCCAAGGCACTAATAAAATCAAGGTATTAATTCAAAAAACCCAAAGGATTAATATTATAAACCCAAGGTATATAAACCCTAAGATAAATATTAGAAATCGTAAAACAAACATTTTTTACCATGGTTGATTTTCATATTGAGACAATATTTGTCACAATGTGATGTTGAAGCATGGTTGACCATGATTTATTTTTATATTAAGAGAATCTTTGTCATAATGTGACATTGGACAATGGTTCCCTTGGTTAACCATGGATGATTTTCATATTGACAATATTTGTCACAATGTGATGTTGGACCATGGTCGACCATGGTTTACCATGGATGACCATGGTTGTGACAATGTGACATTGGACCATGAGACAATCTTTGTCACAATGTGACCATGGCTATTGATGATCATTGACCATGATTGACCATAGTTGACCATGGTTTATTTTCATATTGATAAAATCTTTGTCACAATGCGATGTTGGACCATGGTTGGTAATGATTAACCATGGTTGACGATGGTTGACCATGGTTGATTTTTGTATTGAGATAATATTTTCACAATGTGATGTTGGACCAAGGTTGACCATGATTTTCCATTGATTGATTTTCATATTTACCATGATTAACCATGATTGATTTTCATTTTGAGACAATATTTATCACAATGCGACATTTGACTATGGTTGACCATGATTGAATATTGTTGACCATGGTTGATTTTCATATTGAGACAATATTTGTTACAATGTGACATTAGACCATGGTTGAACATGGTAGATTTTCATACTGAGACAACCATTGTCACAATTTGGTATTCGGCCCTTGTTGATCTTGATTATAAACCGAAGGGATTCATATTAACCCTAGGATTAATATTATAAACCCTATGAATAATATTCTACCCTAAGAATATGAACCCTTAGATTAATAAACCCAAGGGATCAATATTATAAACCAAAGGGACTAATAAAAGAAAGTGATTAGCACTAAAAACCCAAGGGAATAATATTAAACCCAAGGATTTAATATTATAAACACAATGTATATAAACCCTAAGATAAATATTATAAACCCTAAAATAAACATGGTTGGCCATCATCGATCATGGTTGATTTTCGTATGATACAATATTATAATCCCAATAGATTATAACCCAAGAGATTTAAATTGAACCCTAGGATTAATATTATAAATCTTGCGAATAATATTATATCCTCAGAATATGAACCCTTAGATTAATAAACCGAAGGGATTGATATCATAAATGAAATGGATTGATAAACCCAACAGATTATGAACCCATGGGAATAATATTAAACACAAGGAATTAATATTATAAATCGAAGGGATATAAACGCTAAAATAAATAGTAAACCCTAAGATTAATATTATAAACCTTAGGATTAACATTATAAACATATGTGATTAATAAACCCAAGGGATTAATATTGAAAACCCAAGGGAATAACATTAAACCTTAGGATTAATATTAAATCCTAGGAATATAAACCCTAAGATTGATAAACCCAAAGGATTAATATTATAAACCTAATGGATTATAAACTTAATGGATTAAAATTAAACCATAAGATTAATATTATAAACCATAAGCTTAACATTAAACCCTATGATTAATATTAGAAACCCTAGGATCAATATTATAAACCCAAGGGATTAATAAACCCATTGGATTATTATTACCATGATTTGTTTTCATATCGAGACAATCTTTGTACCATCCATGAGCTGCAGGCAGGAGCGCGCGGAGGCAACAAGTTGGGAGCAGAAGTGCGACAGGAGAAAATGCGACCAAGTTGTGTGGAGCGTTTGATATATACACCATGGGTGGTCCCAGCGAGCCGACGGGCAGCGAACCAAACGATGAACACAGCCGGTGGGTTGGGTCAGCCGGTGGGCGGGCCGACCCATTCAGAAAGTTAAAATGGTGAAGTATGGAGGTCAGCCAACAAGAGGACGCGTTGGTTCATGAAGTTGGGTGAGCCATATATATGGAGAGGTTTGGTACGGAGCTAAGCCATCATTCAACGAAGCAATCAACACAATTCTTCAACATGGAGAAGGAGCAGTGTGTAGGATTGGGAGCTAAAGTGAAGGTGTAGTGTAGGTGGTTGGCAGGCCGAAGCACTCATGCTAAAAATAGAGGTGCGAGCTGAGGTGCAGGTTGAGGGCGCCGTAGGGCGAGCCAGGCCGGACAGGCAGACACACATGGGATTCTGAATAGGTCATTCAGGAAGTCGTTCAGAGGGTTGAACGAACGGTCATGTAGGGCTGAACGAACGGTCGTGTAGGGCTGAACAGACAATCGTGCAGGGCTGAACAGATGGTCGTGCAGGGCTGAACGAATGTGCAAGAATTCGTTTAGAGGATCGTTCGGAGGTCGTTCAGGGATCGTTCAGAGGTCGTTCAAAGGTTTTTCAGAGGTCGTTCAGAGGTCATTCGGAGGTCGTGCGGAAGGTCGTTCGAGGTTGTTCAGAGAACCGTTCGGAAGGTCCTTCGATGGCATGGTAGGGCGGCCACTGAACGACACGAGTTGGTGAACAGCAGATCGGGTGAAGTCTTGAATGGGTGCATGGTGAACGACTCGATGGTGGAGACTTGGCGAGTTGGGTGTTCGGTGGGAGCACCCGATGAGTTCAACGAGTTGGACGAGTTGAATGAAATGCGTTCGGGTGAATATGCGGAGGCAAACGAAGAGTTGGGCAGAGTCGTTCGGAAGACCGTGTGGGCATGCCGACGAGCTGGCTGAACGTGTTATGCTGGTGAATGTAAAAATATTCTAAGTGTAAATTTGGAGTTTCCTCAAGATTGTAACTTACATATATATTATTATTACAGGAAGACTCGTTACAGGGAGTTGCCCCTCCGAGTTATACTGTTGTGTATTTCATGTTAATGTTGATTCATGGTGTAATGAAGTTAATATGATGAATGGTATAACGAAAGATATGCTTAGCTGTTGAAAAATAAACTAAGTATAGAAGTAAGGCGCAGTCCATGACCATGAGTATTGGTGAAAATAAAAGGGTCGGTGGTGCTGCACCTCCTATAGTGTGGTTGGAAGAGTACCGCTAGTGTAGGGGCGTGACAGGTGGTATCAGAGGTGGTAAACGAGGTGCAGGATTTGCAGAGAAGTTTATCCCACTACACTTCATGACAGTTTTAGCAGAGGTGAAGCATCTTGCTTGGGCCAAGTTGAACGACAATACATGGCAGGTTTGGAAGAATGTGAAGGGAAGCTCTTACTGACCTTGTACAAGTTGAAGTGGATGAAAGAAGAGAACCCACAGATTCGAGATAAACTTGAGGTCTTGGAAAAGAATGTTGAAGACGAACTCCTTCGACTTGGTTGGGCAATGGAGTAGGATGTAGCTGCAGATTGTGATGACGAAGAGGAGGAAGCTGTGATATTTCAGGATGTTGCAAGCATGACAACGATGAAGGATGAACTTGAAATTGTTCAATTTGGGCCAGGATCGTGCAGTTTGCAGACATTGGTGAATGAGGAAACTCACATGGAGGGGCCTCATGATGAAGTAAGTACTTATACTTGTGTTTCAGTTGTGCTTTTGGAAGATGAACCGAATGCAGGGAAGAGCAAAATTAGTTTACCAATGCAAGGGAGGATCTTACCATGGATGTCTACGATGAGACCTTGTATGGAGAAGCAAGGACCATTCACTATTGCAAGACTTGTTGGGGTTGTTTGTGACCTTGTGGTAGAAGGTACAAGGGCCCGTGACAAGGGAGGAACATGATGATCATTGTGGAGAAATGGGTCATGCTTTAGCCACATGGAGAATTGGCTAAGTGCCCGGCATGACTCATGGATAGATTGGAGAAGGGCACACACTTGAGTATGGTGATACTTGGGTGGACTTCTCATGGCTGAGACCAAGAGGAAGTCTTGGTGGGACCTTCAGTGGGGAAGCCATGGTGGAAGAGACTCATGTGATGATGATATGGTTGGGTGACCGAGTTCACTAGACTGAATTGCAGACTTGGATGAGGATGACCGATTGTTGTAATGGGTCTACTTAGCTGGACAACGTGGGCAACTTGAGTCATGGACATCAGGTTGGAGACATGGAGTATGGCAGTCTTATGCAGGGACATTATGCAGGAGCACTTGTAGAGGTGTCACTTATGGGCATCCAATGAGGGGTGCCAAGGCAGGGATGTTGTGCAGGTAGATTTGCTGATGTGACATGGGGATGTTTTACTTATGAGCCGTTGGGGATGTTGTGCAGTTAAGTACAACAAGGCCATGGACTTGGTTGGACTTGTGAGCAGACTATGGAGCATTCCTACTACATGGACAGCTGAGGCATCTTACAGAGACCTTTGGGTTGAGACTTGTATGCTTGCTGGATGTTGGTTGGGGATGATTCATGGAGATCATAATGACATGAGGCTGTGACTTTTAGGGACTTCATATTATGGTGGACTTAGAGGATCTAATGCATTAAGGAGTTGAGGTCAGGGACTTTGATACAGGATGGGGTGCATACTTTTGAGTACATGTATGGGTGTGCTTGAAAGAGTGACTTGATGAGGAGGATCGATATGAGACACTTTGGAGTGACGGAGTTGCAGCGATGATGATGCCTTGGTGGCAACACTTGGGCATGGGTTGAGCCGAGACTTGACAACTCTTTACACATGGATGGATGAGACAGGTGTATACTTGTTTCTATGGCAAACTTGAGGGATGGTACATTGCAGATATGGTGAAGGTTGTTTCATGAACCTGGATGTGGCACATCGAGAGTCGGATTTGGTGAGAGGATCTCTTCATGTTGAGGAGATGGATTTTACACATATGGATGATGATGTTGGATAGATGCGACTGATTTCATGTAGCACATTGATATCGAACATCATGGACAACATGTTGCAAATGAGATGAGGACTACTTCATGGACCTGGACATGGCTTATATGGAGATGGATTCTTGATTGAGTTGATGTTGTGACAGGAGTCTGAGAAATGACTGATGATGGCATAAGGATGTGCATTCTCATGGTTTGAGCGTGATAGTTGCACTGATCACCTAACTAGTTCAAGTCATGAGGGCTAGCAGTGTGCAGAGATGTGTTGGCATTATGTTGGAGTACCATGATAGCAATTCACGCGATGATGATACATGATGAGTTTGACACGATACATGTTGCAGTGAGCATGTAGCTTGAGTTGGAAGGGCCAACCTTCCACGGTGGGGCAGCATGTGGAGATTGCAACAAGAGGTGGTTGATGATCATGGATTAAGGAGACTTTCCAATGTGTGATATACTGATGGGTTATATGCCTTGGTATGGGTATCTTAGTGACAGATGGTTGCTGAGATGAGAGATTGTCGAGGACGACAATGACTTTAAGTGGGGGAGAATGTACCATCCACGAGCTGCAGGTCGGAGCGCGCGGAGGCAACGAGCTAGGAGCAGAAGTACGACAGGAGAAAATGTGACCAAGTTGTGTGGAGCGTTTGATATAGACACCGTGGGCGGTCCCGGTGGGCTGACAGGTGAGCGAACCAAACGATGAACACACACGATGGTTGGGTCGGTCGGTGGGTGGGCCGACCCATTCAAAAAGTTAAAATGGTGAAGTATGGAGGTCGGCCAACAAGAGGATGCATTGGTTCATGAAGTTGGGCGAGCCATATATATGGAGAGGTTTGGCATGGAGCTAAGCCATCATTCAACCAAGCAATCAACGCAAGTCTTCAACATGGAGAAGGAACGGTGTGTAGGATTGGGAGTTGAAGTGAAGGCGTAGTGCAGGCGGTTGGCAGGCCGAAGCATTCACGCCGAAAACAGAGGTGCGAGCTGAGGTGTAGGTCGAGGGCACCGCAGGGCGAGCCAGGGCACATGGGTAGATGCACACAGGATTCTGAACGGGTCGTTCAGGGAGTTTTTCGGAGGGTTGAACGAACAGTCGTGCAAGGCTGAACGAACGGTCGTGCAGGGCTGAACAAACGTGCAGGAAGTCGTTCAGAGGATCGTTCGGAGGTCGTTTGGGGATCGTTCGGAGGTCGTTCAGAGGTCATTCGGAGGTCGTTCGGAGGTCGTGCAGAAGGTCGTTCGAGGTCATTCAGAGAACTGTTCGGAAGGTCATTTGAGGGTGTGGTAGGGCGCCCAACGAACGACACGAGTTGGTGAATGGCGGATTGGGTGAAGTCTTGAACGAGTGCATGGTGAACGACTCGCCGGTGGAGACTTGGCAAGTTCGGTGTTCGGTGGGAGCGCCCGACGAGTTCGACGAGTTGGATGAGTTGAACGAAATGCGTTTGGGTGAACATGTAGAGGCAAACGAAGAGTTGGGCAGAGTCGTTCGGACAACCATGTGGGCGTGCTAACGAGCTAGCTGAACGTCTTGTGCTGGTGAATGTAAAAATATTCTAAGTGTAAATTTGGGGTTTCCTCAAGATTGTAACTTACATATATATTATTATTACGGGCAGACTCATTACAGGGAGTTGCCCCTCCCAGTTATACTGTTGTGTAGTTCATGTTAATGCTGATCCATGGTGTAATGAAGTTAATATGATGAATGGTATAACGAAAGATATGCTTAGCTGTTGAAAAATAAACTAAGTATAAAAGTAAGGCGTAGTCCATGACCATGAGTATTATTGAAAAGAAAAGGGTCGGTGGTGCCGCAACTCCTATAGTGCGGTTGGAAGAGTACCGCCAGTGTAGGGGCGTGATAATCTTTGTTGCAATGTGACATTGGACCATGGTTGGCCATGAATGACTATGGTTGATGATGGTTGACAATGGTTGAATGTGGTTGATTTTCATATTGAGACAATCTTTGTCACAATGTGACATTGGCCACTCGTTAACCATGGTTGACCATGATTATAAACCCAAAGGATTTATATTAAACCTATGATTAATATTACAAACCCTATGAATAATATAATAGCCTAGGAATATGAACCCTTAGATTAATAAACCGAGGGATTGATATTATAAACCAAAGGGACTAATAAACACAAGGGGTTAACACTAAAAACCCAAGGGATTATAAACTCAAGGGAATAATATTAAACCCAAGGATTTAATATTATAAAACCAATGTATATAAACCCTAAGATAAATATTATAAACCCTAAAATAAACATGTATGATCATTATTAGCCATTGTTAATTTTCATATTGACACAATCTTTGTCACAATGTGACGTTGGACCATGGTTTGACCATGGTTGATTTTCATATTGAGACAATATTTGTCACAATGTGATTTTGGACCATGGTTGACCAAAGTTGATTATCATATTGAGACAATATTTGTCACAATGTGATGTTGGACCATAGTTGACCATGGATGACCACGATTGACCATGATTATTTAATGTTATTAATATTAGTAATTAATGTTAAAATTAATATTTGTAAATATTAATAATATTAAAAGTAATATTAATATTTGTATTCATCTTAATTAATATTAATATTAATATTAATAAATAATATTAAAACATTATTTATATAAACATTAATGATATTAATGTTGAAATATATTAATTAATATTAATATTGTTTTTTGGTAAGTCAACACCCATAGGGGGATTGGAACCAATAACCTATCGCATGGAGTGCCTTAAGAGTGCACCCTTTATAGTTGAACCAAGGCCCATGAGCATTCATTAATATTAATATTAAAAATATTAAAAATAATATTAATAAATTAAAATTTATTAATATTATTATTAATACTAAATTTTGTTAATATTATTTATAATAATAATGTTAATGTCATTAGTAATATTAATTAAATGTTGTTAAATTTAATATTGTAACTTAAATGTTATTAATAATATTATGTTAACAATTTCAAAATTTTATTATGATTAATAATATTACTGATATTAATTTTCTAAACACAATTCACATTGTATATTAATACTTTTGTTAATAATCCATTAATATAATTTAATGTTATTAATATTAATAATTAACATTAAAATTAATATTTATAAATATTAATAATAATAAAAATAATATTAATGTTCGTATTTATATTAATTGATATTAATATTACTTTTATTAATAATCTATTAATATAATTTAATGTTATTAGTATTAATAATTAACATTAAAATTAATATTTATAAATATTAATAATAATAAAAATAATATTAATGTTCGTATTTATATTAATTGATATTAATATTAATAATTAATATTTAAATTAGTTTTAATTCTAATACATATTAATAATAATATTAAAATTAATATTAATAAATAATATTAAATCTTAATATTAAAATATTATGAATGTTATTAGTTATTCATAATCGTTAATAATGTTAATAATATTAATAATAATAATGTTTCAAATAATTGATATTACTTTTATATAATAATTAATATTAGCATTTATAATATTTAAGGTTAAAATAACACTAATAATAATAATCATTATATATTTAATATAATGTTTATAATGGTAATAATCATTACTTAATATAAATATTAAATCTAATACAAATTATATTAAATCTAATATTATTATTAAATCTAATGTAAACCTTAATATAAATATATTATAATCATTATCCTCAGTAAAAACAAACATTAATATAAATCTATTACTATTAATAAACTTACTATTAAAATGTGATATTAAAAAAAAAAACAAATATTAAAAATAAAACCAAATCTTAAAACCTAAAGTAATATAAAACTTGAAACCTTAAAACCTAACGTAATATAAAAACCTATATTAGGACTTTTATAGGAAAACCCAAGCGTAGATCAAGCACACCACTCATATTAGCTCTAATATTATTAAACAATAAATGCTAATCATTCCAGATTCATTTTTTCTTAACCGAAGTGAGATTTCAACACTTTTTAAGATTTTCCAAGTACAAATTGTAATGAGATTTCAACACTTTTTAAGATTTTCCAAGTACAAATTGTAATTTTAATTTTACATTCTGAAAAAATAAAAATAAAAATTGTAATTAAAAAAATAAATTAAATATTTTAATGTACAAATTTAAAATTTTAAACAAATTAATTTATATTTCTTTAAATTGTAATCAGTAAAATAAATTAAATATTTTAATGTATAAATTTAAAATTTTAATCAAATTAATCAATATTTTCTTTATATTTATATGAGAGGTACTTTTTTATTAACAACATTATTTTTTTTTTAAATTGATTGCTAAGATATGTTAAATTAAATTTTTATATCTAATAATATTATCAACTAAAAATTATAATAATAATAATAATTATTATTATTATTATTATTATTAACCTAAATTTTAATTAACATAACATAATATATTAGTAAACCTAATACTAAATCCAATATTAAAAAATAAAACCTCATGCTAAAAAATAAACTTTGTAAATTCTTTAGATGCATGGTATATCTCAAATATTAGGGTGGCACTCTAAATTTTGAAATATATGTTTTATTTCAACGGCTTAACTTATTAACTTTTTTAAAGTTAATTGCTAAAATATATTAAATTAAATTATTACATCTAATAATATTATTAGAAAAAGAATTATTATACTACATTGTAAAAAATGTATTATTCTTATTATTAACCTAAACTTTAATAAACATAAAATAATATATTAGTAAGCCTGAAACTAAATCCTATATTAAAAAATAAACTTTGTAAATTGTTTACATGCCTATTTTATCTAAATATTAGCGTGGCATTCTAAATTTTGAAATATCTGATTTGTTTCAATGGTGTAGCCTTAGTTAGTTTGTATTTGGAATTTAATTCATTGGGTTTGATATATTGCTAACAGAAATGATTATTTTATTCAACTTATCTTTTTTGTGTTGTTGTTGGTGTTCCCTAGACCATCCTCCTCCATGAAATTGAAAAATCAAAGAGTGACTTGATGCATATTCATTTATAATACCAAGAACTTCAATATTTTTATGCCTTCCCCTCATAATAATCAAAGATGTTGTTTGTGTAAGCTTGTTTTTCATAATATTGGGTCCATTTAGTTGACGAGTATCACTTATTTGACAATTATTTATTAGGAAATAATTAAATTCTATATCATTAAAATTACAAGCGGCTATTTATTTGAATGCATTTGTAAGTTTCTTTCTGTCTTTAGCAAATGGAGTGGGTTATAATATTAGGTTTTAGTTTGTTATATAATATTAATATCGTTTATATTAATATCGCCATATTCAATAACTACCTAAAATGTTCTTTTAGGCAAAACCAATCTTTGTTTTCATCAACATGTAAAACCAATCTCTATTTTCATCAACAGGTTTGAAACAGTATGTTTGATAATTACAATATTGATTTTTAGTTTGACGGAAAATTAGTTTTATAACAAATTTTAGGTTTATATTAATCTAATGTTTAATAATATTTATTTTTTTAATATTAAAAATAACGAATTTAAAATAATATTATATCATTAAAATTACAAGGGTTATTTTTTTTGAAACCATTTGTAATTTTCTATTTGTCTGTATTGAAATGAGTGGGTTCTAATATTAGGTTTTAGTTTGCTATATAATACTAATGTTATTTATATTAATATCGCCATATTCAATTATTACCTAAAATGTGTTTTTACGCAAAACCAATCTCTATTTTCATCAGCAATACAGTGTGTTTGCTAATTACAATATTGATTTTTAGTTTGACAGCAAAACCAATCTCTTAATAATTATTGTTTATAACTGTTTAATTTTTGCAAAGTTTTTTATGAACCAGAACTTATTAAATGACTAAAAGGTTTTCATGAAAGGAATTGAAAACTAAAGCGAATAAATTAATAAGTGTGCATTTAAAGAAAAGCCACATAATTACAACCATGCTGCAAGAAGATGAAACAGTAGTCCCGTAGGATTATTAAAACAATTCATTGCAACCACAAGGTTGTGTAGAAATTTTGAATAATTAAACACTTATTCACAAAGATTATCCCGATTATACACTATTTCGGAATACATGCACAATACATAACCTCCTCTACGTTGATCATCAATTTAGCAGCATCAAAAACAATGAAACATCAATCGCATGCACACATTAACACAGTATGTAACCCGGGGAAAGCATACAGCTGAAAACCCCACACTTTCTGTATATTATAATGATAGAGAACATGTAACAATACATAGTACAATACTCCTCACAAGTACTCAGTACTATCTCCACCTGTTACACACAAACTAGCTCAGATCTGAAGCCTCAAATCTCCTCCACTATTTGCCTACCTCCACTACGCAATCCTGCATGAGAATCAATCACTATGTGAATTTGAATTCCATTGGTTATACTACGCAAGCCTCATGGGAAATCTCCATCCATGCATGTGCAAATCTCATGCACAACTATAGTCACACTGATAGCAATCTCAACCTCTAACACCTGTCTCCACTGAACTGTACATGCACTGAGTTAACTGATGTATTCTTTAGTTGCTTTATGAGTTAATAATTAGTGAATTAATTAATAATTAATTCACACAACTCATCACTAGTGTATTCTTTAGTTAGACTAAAATACAACTAGTTTAACCAAGTCAAACTGAACACAACTCCATCAACTCCACAATCAACTCCACCAAACTCAACCACATGAGTTCTAACTAAAGTCCTGCATGCAATAGCTCAATTGACCCACAAGAAAAGCATATTTCCTTCTGACAACTGCATGTGCCACATCTGTAGCTCAAACTGAAGTGCTCCAAGAGGATAAGATAATGTTTATAGACCAAATATTATTATGAGCTAATAATATTCGACTGTTCTATTTTTAGCCTCGCAGTCTAAAAATAGAAACCGCCCATATGTCTAAAAATAGAAGTCCATCTATTTTTACTAACATGACCAATCATCCACAAATAGCATCCTGCAACTCATAGACCATGATCCATATCTCTAAAAATAGACATAGTCTAAAAATAGACTTTGCGCCAAAAATAGCCTGCGTGCCCACTTAGTGAAGGCGACTTCTTTCCACTAAGCTCCATCATCTTGTTGCATTCTCAACACTCCCTCTCAACAAGATATGGATTATCAAAAACCCCTATCCTACCTCGGTGGTATTCGAATTTGCTCCTGGTGAGCGCCTTCGTCAAGATATTAGCATCCTGATCCTCCGTTAGAATGTATGAAAGTAACATGATTCTCCGCTACACACAATCTCTGATATGATGGTACCTGATGTCAATATGCTTAGATCTATCATGAAATACTGGATTAGCTGAGAGTTTAATGCAACTCTGGTTATCACAATAAATCATAGTAGGCTCCAAGTATGAACCAAACAACCCGACCAGGATCTTCCTCATCCATATAGCCTCGCATGCGGCCAAACTTGCTGCCATATACTCGGCCTCTGCTGAACTGAGTGCCACGGATCTCTGCTTCCTGCTGTACCAAGAAACTGTTGTCGACCTAATACTGAAGACCCCTTCAGATGTGCTCTTTCTATCCTTTAGGCTCCCTACCCAATCTGCATCCGTGAAGCCACATAGCTTCACCTCATCCTCCTGTCTGTACCACAATCCATATCCTGATGTGCCTCTGAGATAACGCAATACATGCTTGCCTGCCTTCCAGAAGAGCTTGGTTGGCTTAACCATACCTTGTGAAAGCTGGTTAACAGCATAGCATATATCGGGTCGTGTATTGACCAGATACATAAGCGACCCCACCAACTGTCGATAAATAGTGGCATCCACTACCTCCGCCGAAGTAGCATCCTCCTTCCTCCAACCTCCAGGAAGAGGAGTATCAACAGGCTTGCAGCCATGCATGTTGAACTTCTCCAGTATCTCCCGAGCATACTTACCCTGAGAAACAAATAGTCCATCACTGTGCTGCCAGATTTCCAATCCCAGGAAATAATGAAGGAGGCCCAAGTCCTTCATCTCAAACTCCTTAGCAAGATCATCCTTGCATGAAAGTATCAACAGCTCATCACCTGTTAGAATCAAATCATCTACATAAAGTACAATGATAAGCAACTTACCCTCCACCACAATCTGGTATAGGTTAGGATCCGCCTCACTCTTGGAGAATCCAAGTCCGGTGAAATAACTGTCTATCCGTGTGTACCAAGCACGTGGTGCTTGTTTCAACCCATACAGCGCTCTCTTGAGCCTGCACACATGCGACTCGCTGCTGAAGATCTCAAAACCTTCGAGCTGCTCTATGTACACCTCCTCCTCAATGACTCCATTGAGGAACGTAGTCTTCACATCCATCTGATGAATGTGCCACCCCATCTGCGCTGAGAGAGCAAGAATCGTCCGTATGGAAGAATACCTTGCGACAGGTGCAAAGGTCTCCTCATAATCGATCCCCTCTATCTGTGAAAAGCCTCGGGCAACAAATCTTGCCTTGTAATTCTCCACACTCCCGTCAGCTGCCTGCTTAACTTTGTAGATCCATCTCGAACCCACCACTGATTTCCCTTCCGGTCTTGGGACAATCTCCCATGCACTGTTTCTGACAATCGAATCATATTCTTCCACCATGGCATCTACCCATGCGGGATCCTCCACAGCTTCCTCGAAAGAGGATGGCTCAGTCACAACACATTTGCTCACAAGAGCCATGTATCCAGTGTACCGATCAGGTGACTGTCTTTGCCTGCGTTGAGCTATAGGTGGTCCTACAACCTTCTCTGCATCTTGAGCCAGTCGCTCAGCTTCTGTCAAGCGCTTTCGCCCTCTGATGGTTGGCGCTGCATGAGTGGTCTCTTCCACTCCATGAACTTCGTCCTGTGGCTGATCCACGTCCTGAAGCTCATCCTTAGGAACTAATAGCTCCTCATCTGCATGCAAGTGTGGCTCCCTCTCAAGCGAACACTTCATGGCTTTCTCCTCCTGAAATTTTATATCCCGTCGCACAACAGTCTTGCCACTGTCTAGCAAATACACACGATAGTTGTGGGGCATATCAGTGTACCCCACAAATATCCCAACCTCTGCGGTTGGCTCCAAATTCTTCCTGGCATCCTTTGTCACATGCATGTAAACATTAGTACCAAAAATCCTCAAATGAGAAATATCAGGCCTCTTACCAGAATAAGCCTCCTCGGGTGTACTCATGCCAAGTATCCTGTGAGGACAACGGTTCTGCACATATACTGCAGTATTGCATGCTTCCGCCCACAAGTGAAGGGGTAGGCCCTGATCATGCAACATCGCCCGTGCAGCACCCACGATTGTTTTGTTCTTCCGCTTAGCAACCCCATTCTGCTGTGGGTTATGGGGAGCTATGAGCTCTCTTCGAATCCCTTCGGCGCTGCAGAAATCCTTGAACTCGCCAGAGATGAATTCACCACCATTGTCGCTCCTAAGAGCCTTCACCTTCTTCCCTGACTCCTTCTCGACCAGTGCTTTGAACTCACAGAACTTTGAGTATGTCTCGCTCTTCTTCTGCATGAAGAAGATCTAGCACTTTCGAGAGAAATCATCAACAAAGATCACATAGTACCTGTGCTTTGCTGTCGAAGCAACTGAGAAAGGTCCACACACGTTTGTGTGAATTCTCTGAAGGATCGTCGTGGCACGACTATCCTTCTCGTGAAAAGTGGATTTCACAAACTTTGCCAAAGTACACCCCTTGCACTGATCTGACTGCGCAAGAGTGCCTTTAGGAAGCCCTGTAGTAATCTGCTGCAGTATCTTCAAGGCTCCATAGTGAAGGTGACCCAATCTCCTGTGCCACAGCTCGCCATCATCCTGGCTCACCAATCCTTCTGCCTTGCATGCCATTGCTGTGCAACCATCTACATGCAACTGATAAAGGTTCCTAACTCGAACCCCTATCTTCCGGGTTTCTCCAGTTGTCTTACTGCACAGGAAAGCCTTTCCCTCGCTAAAAACAACATCATATCCCTTGTCTTCTAACATCGCCACAGAGATAAGATTATTCTTCAATCCTGGAACATGCATCACTTCGTTCAATACGAAGGGTTTACCAGACTCCCTCTCAAAGGAAATGGTATTGATACCGGTCGCACTGTATCTACCATCATCACCCATCTCGATGTGCACTCCAAGATCTTTCTCCTCCAGATCAGAAAACAAATCTCGATCTCCTGTCATGTGAAAAGACGCACCACTGTCCAAGAACCATACCGATCCCATCACACTTGAAACCAAGCATGCGATCAATGAAAAATCAAGCTCAAACTACGAGGCTAAGGCCTCTCCCGCTGCAGATCCAACAGCTTGCTTATTTTTCTTCTTCTGCGAACAATTTGTGGCATAGTGTCTGTGCTGGTGAAAGTGAAAGCACTTTACCTTGGACATGTCCTACTTCTTGCCTTTCGCACCGGAATGAGAAGATTTCTTGTTCTTCCCCTTCTTTGCTTTGGCAGCCAAAGCGCAATTTTCTTCATCAGTTTCCTTTGATGAAGATCCATCCCTGGTATTCCGCCTGATCTCCTCCTGCACAAGATCTGACCAAAGTCTCTCCCATCCTGGCAATTTCTCCCGACCATTGACAGAGTCCTGATAGGAATGCCAACTCTTCGGAAGACCAAGGAGAGCCAAGCTCACCAAGTCCTCATCATCGACAGTCACCCCCACACTTCCCAGCTCATCCTGGCATTGGGTGAACTTCGTGAGATACTTGGGCATACTGTCTCCCTTCTCACACTTAATGTTTCTGAGTTTATCCTTGAGCTCCAACTTCCTCTGATCGCTCTTGCTTTGGAATAGATCTGTCAACGCTTTCCACATCAAGTATGGAGAAGCCTTTCCATGCAAGCTGGACACAATGTGATCCTTCACGCCCTCCAAAAGAATCCTTCGACACTTTGCTATCTTCTTTCGCCAAGCATCAACTTGCGCAGTATCAATAGGCTTTGGGACCTCAGCCTCTATGAACTCCTTCAGCCCATTATCATCTAACACCACCTCCATCCTGTCTTTCCATGCAATATAATTCAAGATGCCCTCAAGAGCATACTCCAATCGCAATCCGTTGAAAGACATTGCAACGTTGACACCAAGAAAACACTGCTGCAAATTCGAATTCCACCAACTCAAAACTCAACCGCCTCTGATCTAAAATTCATGAGAACAAAGCATTTCTCGTACAGAGATTGACTGTATGGGCTTTTACTAGATATCTCACCTTCCAAAGGAAGGATGAATCCAGAGGCTACCTGGCCCGATTACAGACTCTGCCTGAAGAAATAAAATGTAAACACTTTCTGAATAATAGATCTGATGATCAACAGCTCTGATACCATGTAGAAATTTTGAATAATTAAACACTTATTCACAGAGATTATCTCGATTATACACTATTGCGGAATACATGCACAATACATAACCTCCTCTACGTTGATCATCAATTTAGCAGCATCAAAAACAATGAAACATCAATCGCATGCACACATTAACACAGTATGTAACCCGGGGAAAGCATACGGCTGAAAACCCCACACTATCTGTATATTATAATGATAGAGAACATGTAACAATACATAGTACAATACTCCTCACAAGTACTCAGTACTATCTCCACCTGTTACACACAAACTAGCTCAGATCTGAAGCCTTAAATCTCCTCCACTGTTTGCCTACCTCCACTGCGCAATCCTGCATGAGAATCAATCACTATGTGAATTCAAATTCCCTTGGTTATACTACACAAGCCTCATGGGAAATCTCCATCCATGCATGTGCAAATCTCATGCACAACTATAGTCACACTAATAGCAATCTCAACCTCTAACACCTGTCTCCACTGAACTGTACATGCACTGAGTTAACTGATGTATTCTTTAGTTGCTTTATGAGTTAATAATTAGTGAATTAATTAATAATTAATTCACACAACTCATCACTAGTGTATTCTTTAGTTAGACTAAAATACAACTAGTTTAACCAAGTCAAACTGAACACAACTCCATCAACTCCACAATCAACTCCACCAAACTCAACCACATGAGTTCTAACTGAAGTCCTGCATGCAATAGCTCAACTAACCCACAAGAAAAGCGTATTTCCTTCTGACAGCTGCATGTGCCACATCTGTAGCTCAAACTGAAGTGCTCCAAGAGGATAAGATAATGTTTATAGTCCAAATATTATTATGAGCTAATAATATTCGACTGTTCTATTTTTAGCCTGGCAGTCTAAAAATAGAAGTCCATCTATTTTTACCAACATGACCAATCATCCACAAATAGCATCCTGCAACTCATAGACCATGATCCATATGTCTAAAAATAGACATAGTCTAAAAATAGACTTTGCGCCAAAAATAGCCTGCGAGCCCACTTAGTGAAGGCGACTTCTTTCCACTAAGCTCCATCATCTTGTTGCATTCTCAACAGGTTGAGCAACTAATAATGTTGAACAGAAAGATACCAATCAAAGCCATTTGGAAAGCCCAATAATGGAAGGAGGTCATAAAATATAATTGCATGGTAAAATATAAATATACCAAACTAAAAATTGTGTTATGATTGAATTCAAATATTAACAATATTATGAACCATATAATTTAACATGACCACCATGAATGGTTGAATATTAAAAACATAGTCCAACTTCAATTTATATGACAAAACATAAATGGTTGGCTTTAAATTTTTAGCAATGAAATAATATGAGAACATTTTAAAGAAAAGGCATCGTACTGAGTTTGAGCAAAGGGAGAAACTACGTCTACTCAACCAAACAATTGCAAATGCCTTACAATCACAACAAATGCAAGCCAAAAGCCCACGGGGCTTTGGATTGACGGTGAATGGGTGCGCTGTTAAGGCACTCCTTGCGATAGGTCACCGGTTCAAATCCCCCGTGGGTACTTCGGTTAGTCTTAACTAGAAAAAAAACAAATGCAAGCCAAACATATGCAGAGTGCTTGTATTAATCACCAAACAAAAGACATTGTTTGCACTGCAATCAAATACAAATTTCTTCTAGCCAAAGAGTCCCACATGACTATAACAAATGTGCCTCTTTACACCCAATACTTCCACAAAAAGTTATAACAACAAAAATTAATAAATGAAAAGAATTAAAACCAAATGCATATTTATTAATTAATTTATTAAACTAACAAGTTATAATTTTTGCATAGCATGTACGTAATTCATCTAGCTGTAATCGATTTCAATTGGTATATAAATTGCATGCTCTTATGGATATATTTCTTTAGTTAATTCACGATTTTAACCATTTTAACAAGAACTAAGCTTGAATGTATCAATGCAATGACTATAAATGCCCAGGTTTAACTTTTCAGCAATGAAATAATCATAATTAATAATCCTTATAACACACTAAAAATATTATTACCAAAACAATTGAAAATATTATTAGGAAAATAATTCACAAAATCAATGTTTAATCCCATGCATAATTCTATACATTAAAGGGAACGTTATAAAGAAAAGGCACCATACTATTTTTGAGCCAAGGGAGAGAGGGATTATACTGAACCAAAATATTGCAGATCCCTTACAATGACAGTAAAGGAGATCCAAATAGTTGCAGAGCACTTCCACTTACCACTAAATAATGGCACACTGTTAGCACTACGAGAAAATAAGAAAATCTTCTGGCAAGAGAGTCACAGAAAAGTACAACAAATGTGCCTCTTCACATCAGCTGCTTACATCAAAAGTTTTAATAAAAAAATTCTAAAAACAAAAACTCATAAATGAAAAGGATTAAAATGATTGAAACTAGATAGGCATTTACCAATTAATTATCAATCTAACAAGATGATGGGTGTTATTGATCTGGATTTAAACAGGAATGCAACAAATTACAGATATAACCAGAAATACAGAGATGAGATAACCATAAATACAAAGATGTAGTGGAAATAATACTTCATTTCATTACTGTAAAATACTGAAATATGCTTCCAAACAGAAATGGAAATAAACTAGCTAGGGTGATGGTAGCTTATCTCTGAGAAGAGATATGGTGGCTACATGCCTCTAAACTTTGTTACAATGAGGCCCGAAGGCCTATTTATTGTTGAGAGACAATGGAAAACCCTTAACATCCCAAAACCTAACCCTAGAAGATGAAACGCCAAATTATGGGCCCCGTTTTGGGTAAGTTGGTACATAAACTTCTCGGGGTCGTAACTTTGGCACCCGATAGCTCGTTAGAAAGATCTATCCGAGCACTACAACTATGGGAAGAGAAACATTGGTTCATGGACCCATGTTGCTCTCAGATTTCCCAAAAAACACCGTTTATGGCCTCAAAACGGCTCTGGATGTTCAAGACCCAAAAAACTACTAAAAATAGTAAACTGTGCTACAATTTAGGAAACTGAAAAACTGAAAGAGACAGTTGTGGGGGTCCAAGTGGGATAGGTTGGTGGCCACCAACATCCACCTAGATCATTCCTCCCCCCTTAGGAAGCAATCTTCCCCATTGCATTGAGTTCCTCCATCTGTTACACTTGGTCCCTGGTGAACTGTTATGCAATCTCTGATGTGTCCAGTAATGATGGGAAGCATAGTCGAGGGCAATACACATTGAACACTTGGTTCAGACGAAGGAATGGAGGAATGTTGTGCTCTAAAGCATTGTTTCCCACAGCCTTGGTGATGGTGTAAGGACCATGTCGGCGTGGTCGGAGCTTTTGATGGGCTCTTGTAAGGTGTTCTTTCTGCAAATGAAACTAGACTTTGTTGCCCACCTGAAGCTTGTGTGGTACCCCTATGGATGAGGAGAAGTTGTTCCTGTGTTCTTTCATGACCGTATCCCTCTGCTACTGCTGCTGCGTGGAGGAACCCCTCGTGGGGGTCATGGATGTGGCGACAATCTTACCCTTACTTTGGGAGCGAACCAGACAGAAAATGAATTTCCTAGTTTGGGAGACGATCTTGCTGCATTTCTTAGCAAAGATCAAAGAGGTGGCGGTAGGTAGGGCTACCTCCAGTATCCTGTATAATTAATTACCTAAAGTAATAATAACAGTGCGATGCCTTGACTCATATACAGCATGTTGCCTCCATAAGTATGGTTGGCCAAATAGTACATCACAAACATCTAGAGGTCCAACATCACACAATACCTCGTCTTTGAAGGGTTTGATGCTGTAGGGAAGGCGGCACTGCTGGCGAACTCGGAGATCTCGTCGTTGGTGAAGCCACCCAATACTGTACGGTTGTGGGTGTGGTGTAGTTGGTAGGCCAAACCGCTTCACGACCTCTGCTGAGATGAGGTTCTTTTGGCTTCCACTGTCAACAATTAATTGTAGCGGCAAACCCTTCACCCACATCTGTGAGTGGAAAAGACGCTTCCCCTCCTCTGGATCTTTAGGCTCATTCTTCTGGATCTTGGCGGTGGCAACAGTGATGTTGGGTTCCGCATCAATGATCTACTTCCCTTTGCCATTCCCCTAGTCGGGTTCTGACTCAGGGTCGGAACATGCATCTAATTCTGAAGCCTTCAACTCTGCCACCAGCAACTACTTGGTCCGACACTCACTTGTGTTGTGAGTGGGGCTCTTGTGGAACTCACACCACTTTCCTGTGTCCTTCTTCGACTTCATGGTGTTGTTCTTTTCTTGCGGCTTCGATGGGTTGTCTTGGGTCACCCCGCCTTGGCTTTGTCCTTTGGTCTTCGGATTCGCAGATCCAAAGTCTCGCTTCTTCTGTTTGAACTTTTTCTCGACTTTGATAGCATATCGGTACGCCGTGCCAAGCGAGGAGATGTTCAGGAACTCCATCTCTTCCTGAATGTATCTATGTAGGCAGCCGCGATATTTGAGTACCAGATGTAGCTCAGAATCTTTGATACCCAACTATGTGTGAAGGGTATGAAAAATGTTGGTGAACTCCGGCACATCTTGGTCCCTTCGCTGCCGCAGCGTGGTCCACTTTATGTATTTGTCCTCATAGCTTTTGACAGGGTAGTACTGCTCCTTGATGGCATCCCGGAAGGAATTCCAAGTGGGTGTGGCTGAGAATAATGAGTCTGTACTTTCATCCTTCTGCTTGCAGTAGTTTTCCCACCAGTGCTTGACATGGGGGGCTGCTTTGAGAAGATCAAAAACAATCTTTTCCCAGCTCGAAAATTCATGAACAGAAAAGTAACCCTCTAGCAGATTTAACCATTTATCTAAGGCATCTGCATCTATTTGACCCTTGATTATGGGGATTTCAAAATTAACTTGTACCTTAAACGATGTGGCATTTCCAAAGTAGTTGTTGGAAGCTGATGCGTCGCCCCTGGGTAGCTGTTGAAGGATCTGGTGAAAGTTGTCCATCATCGCGTTCCTTTATCGCTCGAGGGCTTCTTCGAGCAAGATTTTGATAGGATCTCCTGCCCCCTCATATTTCTTTTCATCCGCCATGGGAGGCCGTTGGGATTTTCGAGGCTGGTCTTGTAAAGGTTCGATCAGTTCAAGCCCTAACTCCTTATATCTCGACCTCATTGGGGACATGCAAAGAAAAATAGAGAAAAAGCAGACTGCTCTGATACCACTGATCTGGATTTAAACAGGAACGCAACAAATTACAGAGATAACCAGAAATACAGAGATGAGATAACCATAAATATAAATATGCAGCGGAAATAATACTTCATTTCATTACTGTAAAATACTGAAATATGCTTCCAAACAGAAATGGAAATAAACTAGCTAGGGCGATAGTAGCTTATCTCTGAGAAGAGATGTGGCAGCTACATGCCTTTGAACTCTGTTACAATGAGGCTCGAAGGCCTATTTATTGCTGAGAAACAATGGAAAACCCTTAACATCCCAAAACCTAACCCTAGAAGATGAAACACCAAATTGTGGGCCCCGTTTTGGGTAAGTTGGTACATCAACTTCCTGGGGTCGTCACTTTGGCACCCGATCTTTGTTTGACACATACAATAGCTCATTAGAAATATCTATCCAAGAACTACAACTTTGGGAAGAGAAACATCGGTCCATGGACCCATGTTGCTCCCAGATTTCCCAAAAAATGTCGTTTAGGGCCTCAAAATGGCTCTAGAAGTTCAGGACCCGAAAAATTGCTAAAAATAGTAAACTGTGCTACAATTTAGGAAACTAAAACATTGAAAGAGACAGTTGTGGGGGTCCAAATGGGATAGGTGGGTGGCCACCAACATCCACCTGGATCAGTTATCTCAGCAAACCAAAATGCTAATACAGGGAGAACAGTAAATCGTTGCTATCTCAGCAAACCACAGTGCTGATACAGGGGGAACAACAAATCATTGCTACCTCAGAAAACCATAGTGTTGATACAGGGGGAACAGAAAATCGTTTCTATCTCAGCAAACCACAGTGCTAATACAGGGAGAACAATAAATCGTTGTTATCTTAGCAAATCATAGTTTTGATACATGGGGAACAACAAATCATTTTTCCCAGCCATGTAGTCTGTAAAAACACAGTTTAAAGATCCCTTCGTAACTCCCCAACCAAGGATCGTTTTGGAAAATCGCTCGCAAGTTACCAAATAGACCCTGCTCT
Organism: Pinus tabuliformis; assembly: GCA_031772625.1. Taxonomy (NCBI): domain Eukaryota; kingdom Viridiplantae; phylum Streptophyta; class Pinopsida; order Pinales; family Pinaceae; genus Pinus; species Pinus tabuliformis. The sequence goes on along the minus strand of CM062819.1, from coordinate 1,566,600,233 downwards.
GCAAAAAACGTAGATACCAGAAGTTTGAATTTCATCTTCCTTTGATCATAAATTGACTCGCAAATGTGATGACGGTTTTCCCTTATGAAATTTCTTTCTTTTGTTGGCTTGATACAGAGTTCTCTGTATTCTTGAATCTGTAATGTAAATGACCCTTTCCAATACACAACCTTGGGTGCAAAAGCACTTGATTAGAAGATTAACTGAAATGTGATTCTCTGGGTTCTCATTTAAATGTAAATAACAAATAACATACAATGCATGAATTCCTCACTCAACACAGCAATTTAAAGACCAAATCAATTTCAATCTCCATATATTAATATTATGGTTCACAAACCTCACAAGTGCATATGCAAATAACTGTCTCACACACACTTACAAATTTCGATTTGCTGATAACAAAAAATTGGCCTAACAAATGTTGTTCAATTAACTTCAATCTCCCACAGAGAAGAAAAAACATCATACCTCTCTCTCAAACCCAAAAAATTACAGCCCCCAAAAATGTTCCTCCTCTCTCTCAAAAACTAAAAGCAACTGTCCAAGAAATGAGTTCATGGATGTGAACCAATTTCCCTTAGCCCTAACTACCTACTAATTATAAAATCATTTCTTTTAACTAGATATTCCTAACTAATCTTAACTGAATATCAAAAACTTTTCACAAATAAACTTTAAAATGTTCTAGCCTTGACATGTGATCAATCCATCACATTGCTAGGCTCTTGGTCTAACTTTAATAACTTATCATTTTTATGTGCTCGGCCTAATGCACCTGCATCAGACTCCCCAAGAAAGAAAAAATTATGAGCTCCTACTCATAAGATCTTCTATAGAATGACCTACTTTCTGTAGTGTTTCTTCATCCATCCAAGTAGAATCCTCCATCAGACGGTCTTTCCACTTCACAAGATATTCCAAGTATTCTTTCTTTCTGGTCTTCTTGACAACACATGTATCCAAAATCTATTCAGCCTCTAAACTCTTTGCCACAGGGAATTTTCTTCAGCCACTGTTGTTCCTTTCCTTCATCCTAGTCAAGATTCCGAGAATCTTGATTTGCATCACCAACTATGTAGGGATACAAATCTTCTACATTAAAAATGGGTGAAATGCCAATTCCTGGAGGTAACTCCATCTCATAAGCATTTGCTCAAAACTTGCGGAGGATCTTACAAGGTCCTACCTTCTTCATTTTCACATGTTGACATACCCTACACTTACTCACGTACCTTTGTACATCTACCTTCATCTTAGGCCAAAAATAGAAGTGACTCAGTTGCCCAAGTGTTTTCTCAACACCAAAGTGTCCATCCAACCCGCCATTATGCTTTTCTTGGACCAAGTTTTCCCTCATTGAGCAATTAGGAATACATAGCCGATTGTTCTTGAACAATATCCCATCCTACAACATAAACTCTTTCCATGGATTGTTGTCCCTATTGACTCGATTTTTACACGCTGCAAAAGCTTCTTTAAAATCAACATCAATGTCATACAAGTCTTTCAAATAGTCAAAGCCTAAAATGTGTATTTGACTTTCCTGCATGATTAAGCATCTCCTACTCAAGCCATCGACAACCTTATTTTCCTTCCCACTAATGTGCTTCAAAACAAAAGTGAAATTTTGAAGGAGCTCCACCCACTTTGCATGTTTATGATTTAACTTATGTTGTTGCATAATGTATTGTAAGGTAGAATTATCTGTGTATAGAACAAACTCTTTAGGCATCAAGTAATGCCTCCAAAGCTTGAACCACCACATAAAATTCTTTATCGTAGGAAGAGTATTTATGTTTTGACTCATTTAACTTCTCGCTGAAATATGAAATGGGATTATCTTCTTGGCTCAATACAGCTCCAATGGTTGTCCCACTAGCATCACATCTCACTTGAAAGGGTTGATTGAAGTCTGGCAACTTCAACACCAACTTCTCACTGATCTTCTTCTTCAATAGTTGAATTTATTTTTTTTCTACTGCTGACATCCAATAAAATGGCTGCCTATTCTTCTTGATGGTGTCAATGATAGGTTCACAAATGCCACTAAAATTCCTAATAAATTTTATGTAGAAGCTGGCTAGGCCATGAAAACCTCTCACCTCAAAAATGTTCTTAGGTGAGGGCCAATTTACAATTGCCTCTATCTTCTCTGGATCCATTTTCAATCTATCCTTAGAAATGACAAAACCCAAGTATACAAGCTCACTCTTCATAAAAGAACACGTCTTCATGTTAATCAATAACTTTTCTTGTTGAAATCTCTGCAAAACATACTTCAAATGTCTTAAGTACTCTTCTTTAGTTTGACTGAAAATTAAAATGTCATCCAAGTAAATAATGACAAACTTACCAATGAACTCCTTCAAGACTTCATTCATCAGCCGCATAAAGGTATTGGGTGCATTTGACAAGCCAAATGGCAGGACCATCCACTCGTACAAACCTTCATTGGTCTTGAAAGTTGTCTTCCACTTGTTTCCTTCTCTGATTCGAATTTGATGATAAGCACTTTTCAGGTCAATCTTTGAGAAGTAAGTTTCTCCACCCAAGAAATCCATCATATCATCCATCAGTGGAAATGGAAACCTGTAATGAATAGTGATCTTGTTGATTTCTCTAGATTCAGTACACATTCTCCATTCTCCACCCTTGTTTGGACTTAATACTGTAGGTACGACACACAGAATCAAACTTTATCTTATTAGTCCTTTGTCCAACAATTCTTGGACTTGCTTCCTCACTTCCTCATTCTCTTTGGGTGTCATTCGATATGCAACCTTGTTCGGAAGACTTGAGCTCCTAGTACCAAGTCTATGTGATGACCGATGCTTCTTTTCGGTGGCAATTCACCTCGCAATTCATCAACTACAATATCATGAAACTCATGCAACCACTCCTGAACTTCAATAGGTAAATCTACAATTTTAGTGTGCAGAAGTACTACCTTTGGCTTGTAAACCACTGCATAGCTTGCCTCTTCTTCTTCCATCTTTTGTAGAAATTCCTCTCCACTAAGTAGTAGTGCTTTTTGATTTCTTGTTTCAATTGTACCTCCCTCTTTCAATGCTACAAGAGTGTGCTTCATGTCATCCTTTTCGAACTTATAACAATTTCTCTCTCCATCATGTGTCACCTTCCTATCAAACTGCCATGGCTAAGCCAAAAGAATGTGACAAGCATCCATTGGCATTACGTCACAGAGCACCTTTTCTTTATACCTGCCTATCTGAATCCAACTTCACTTTGTTCATGCACCAACAATTGGTGTCCTTTTAGCAACCACAATACCTTATAAGGTGTGGGGTGCTTAATATTTTTCAATCCCAATTTTTCCACCATTTCTTGGGAGACTAGATTGTCCGTACTTCCACTGTCAATCACCATTTTGTAGCATTTGCCTTTTTCCTTACACATTGCCTTGAATAAGGATTTCCTTTGGACTGGTTTAGCAGTCTCCTTTGCTGGTTTTAACAGGACTTTGTGCATCATCAACACCTCTCCATTCTCTAGCACATCCTCTACCTCAGGTACTTGTGCCTCTACTGCTTCGGTTTGAGCTATGTATGCACCTCCCTATCCCAAATTGTCATTCTTAGGACATTCAAAAGATCGGTGACCCAATTTGTTACATTTGTAACACCAGTAGACAGTCTCTTTGCCTCTTCCTCTACCTCTACCTCTCTGGTAAGATCTTCCTCCTCTACTGCCACCTTCTTTCTCTCACTACCCTTACTGATTTGAGTTGCCTTCATCATTCTTTTGCACAAGAAAATTTACTCTTCCATTTGTCTATCCTTTCCCTTTAGAAAAAACACATCCTCTGCTAGAGATTTGCTTCCTAACTATCTCTTCTTCTGCCTTCCAAGCACACTGGTATGCTTCCTCTATTGTCCTTGGAGAAAGTATGTTGATTTCATCTTGGATATCTAACTCAAACCATTGATATACCTTGTTGTCCTCTTTGGGGTATCTTCTACATAACCTGCTCTCAAATTCACCATGTAAAACTCTACGGTGTAGTCCCTCATTGTCATTATCTTTTGTTTAATATTTTGCATCTATTTGTAAAGAGTTAGCTGGTAAACCTTTGGCAAGAACTTACTCTTCATCTTTTCCACTATTCTATCCCGACTCTTGATCAATGGTTTGTCCTTCTTCCTTCTTTCGGCCTGTACATTGTCCCACCACAGTGAGGCATGGCCTTTCAACCTTGTCACAACAAACTTGACTCTCTTATCCTCGTCAATTTCCTCATACTAAAAATACTTTTCCATTTCACTGATCCAATCTATTCGATTCTCATCCTTCAAACTTCCATTGTAAATAGAGATTTCAGGCTTTGGCCTTGAACTTGAGCCCAATACTTCTCTCAATAACTTAATCTTAGCAGCTTCTTCAACAATTGCTTCTCCTTCTTCTTCAAGTTCCTCTTCATCCTCACTAACATCTCCACAGTTTAGGATCTCATTGTCTTCCTACTTCCATGGCTTCTAACCAAACTTGCAGTCTCCTTATCTCTTCCTAGAGTTCTACATTACCCATAGGTCTTCCTCTGCAACCTCGTTTCCTTCCTGCTCACCTATTCATCTCTCTATACTGTAGATACCAACAATGTTAAGGCTCTGATGCCACAAATTGATGGGTGTTATCTCAGAAAATCATTGTTATCTCAGCAAACCACAGTGTTGATATAGGGGGAACAACAAATCATTGCTACCTCAGCAAACCACAGTGTTGATACAGGGGGAACAGCAAATTGTTTCTATCTTAGCAAACCACAGTGCTCATACATGGAGAACAACAAATCATTGTTATCTCAGCAAACCACAGTGTTGATACAGGGGAACAACAAATTGTTTTTCCCAACCACGCAATCTATAAAAACACAGTTTAAATATCCCTTCATAACTCCCCAACTAAGGATCTTTTTGGAAAATCGCTCACGAGTTACCAAATAGACCCTGCTCTGCACAAAACCCAGATGCTAGAATTTTGAATTTCGTCTTCCTTTGATCAGAAATTGACCCGCAAATTTGATGATAATTTTCCCTTATGAATTTTCTTTCTTATGTTGGCTTGATACAAAGTGCTCGGTATTCTCGAATCTGTAATGTAAATGACCCTTTCCAATACACAATCTTGGGTGCAAAAGAACTGGATTAGAAGATTAATTGAAATGTGATTCTCCAAGTTCTCATTTAAATGTAAATAACAAAGAAAATACAGTGCATGAATTCCTCATTCTACACAGCAATTTAAAGGCCAAATCAATTTCAATCTCCAGATATTAATATTATGGTTCAAAAACCTCACAAGTGCATATGCAAATAACTGTCTCACACACACTTACAAATTTCAATTTTTTGATAATAAAAAAGTTGGTCTAAGAAATGTTGTTTAGTTAACTTCAATCTCCCACAGAGAAGAAAAAACAACGTACCTCTCTCTCAAACCCAAAAACTTCCATCCCCCAAAAATGTTCCTCCTCTCTCTTCATTTCTTTTAACTAGATATTCCTAACTAATCTTAAGTGAATATCAAAAACTTTCACAAATAAACTTGAAAATGTTCTAGCCTTGACATGTGATCAATCCATCACATTTCTAGGCTCTTGGTCTAACTTTAATAACTTATCATTTTTATGTGCTCGACCTAATGCACCTGCATCACAAGATATTTATAATTTTTACAAATCTTTTTATGAACCAAAAAATATTAAATATGTAAAATATTTTCATGAAACCAATTGAAAACTAAGGCGAATGTATTAATAACTGTGTCTTTGTTAAAAGAAAATGCACAAAATAACAACCATGCTACAAGAAGAGGAAACAGTAATCGCATGGCATTATCAAAATAGTTCGTTGCATGCACAACATTGAGTAATTAGTAATCTTGATCTAAGAAATACCAATCAAAGCCATTTGTTAAACCCAACAATGGCACGAGGTCATGGGCATTTCACCATCAAAGTCGTTTATTACGTGTTGCAATGGAGCAAGTCATGGAGATGGCATGATTGTAATCACAAATCACACATTTTCTAATGTAACGCACACAATTCAACACACAAAACCACATGTTCAATTTTTATTTTTATTTTCATTTTTCTCTAAATTTTATAACTGCTTCCATTTTTGTCTAATGCTAATAAGTGGAGATACACAATAGGCATAGTAATTTTTTAATCACAGCTTAGTAAAAAATAAATTTAAATAGGGTTTAAACACATGATTTAGATATGCAAGGAAGTTATCACTTTCAATTTCATCCATTGATAGAGTGGCTATGACCAGAATATATTGACATCTTTTAATTTAAACCATCCGATCAAAAGGAATAATTAGAAAAATGATTAAAGTGGCCAATTCCAATAGGGGGGACACCTATCGGCGTAAATATAAATCAACAATAAAGGAACCCATGACAAATCATGGATATGGTAAGATGCGTGACACATCATTGTGGTAATACTCGTCATTGGGGCCATGGTCAAGAATATTGTTGCTAGAAAGGTCCACTGAATCCTGTATTGATGTAGTTACTTAGTAATGCCCATCTGCATTAATTAAATCCCCATAGATGATAGAGTCCTATCTTTAATAAAGGTCATGTTTTTCTTCGAGGCTTTCATTTTCCCAGTGTGTTTATGCCTCCTAAGGGCAGTGCATTTAGATATAATTTTTTCATTTAAATATAATTTAAATAATTCAAAATTATAATTCTATTCAATGTATATTAGGATGTCTACTTGGGGTAGCTCAATTGACAATAGTAGTGGAAATGAAGTATCACTAAATCATAAGTCTTGGATTCAAATCTTGTGTTATCCCCCGATATAAATGATAAATTGGACATGATAAATATGTAGTCCTACCAAACTTAAGAAAAAAATATATCAAGACATTTCCATAAATAAATAAAAATTAATCTTTTCAAAAATATGTGATGAAAAGCTTTTAAAATTGGTGACAAAAATCATTCACATTACCATGAGATTCTTTGAAAACCAACGTCTCAAAATATGACAAAGATGCAACTCAACAAAGTTTCATGTATATAAGACCATGGACTTCTCTAGCCTTATGGACCAGATAGGTTTTCCTACCCTGAGGTGGTAATTCCTTTGTCAAGCGTAGAAAACTCCACTACATATTTATATTGTTGGAAATCAATATGAACTAAGCATAAATCTCATTAAAAGTTAAAGGTGGATAGCAACTGTTTTGATTCATAATTGTGTTTTTTTACACAGAAATTTTTGTTTAAAACCAAAATCATTTTTCTTCATTTATTTTCTTTTGTTTTCTTGCCCAAAAAAAATCCAACAAGCATTTTAGATATTAAAGTCATTTTAAATGTTAATTCATATTATTATTTAAAATTATTAATAACTATGTCAAGATTTTGTAAACATAGTTTTTATTAAATATAGTTGGTTCAAATAGTTGTACAAGAAGAAATGGAAATCTAATAGTTAGGAGCATGTTTTAGAGGTTTTGAAGCAACTTGTATTTCCTTTATACATCAAATATACCCATATGAGGCAATGTAAAAGCATGGTCAACCAATTGGCTCAACATAGAGAGAGTCACGGTCTATACACAAAAAAATCAAGACAATGTACCAAGATTTCATGAAGTAGATTATGATCGTAGGGATTAGACCCAATCTTGACATTTGTGCCTAAGTTAGACTAAAAAAGGAAAAGGGATAGAATGAGATATAATTTATCTAACATCAATCATATCCATTTAAAATGCATGCTATAAGATGCAATCTATGTTCTTGTTTTTTAAACTTGTAAAAATTATGTCTCAATCATGGTATTAGCTTTGGCTATGGAAATGAGAAGTGCCTTTGTTTCTTGGTTCTCTTAGAAAGCTTCATGTATCTTTTAATGCTTCTTCCTTCCCTTCCAACGCTTATTGTAGCTAAGTCATCATTTAAGTGAGTCTATCATCTTCCCACCACCTTCCCATGTATCCAATTGAATGAACCTCTCTCCTAATTGTCCAAATTTATCTCTACCCTTGTCCTAATATGACATAACTATAGTGACAGGGCCTCAATATTCATTAAATTTGTTCTTTAGCAATGACAAGAGTTTGAGGTATCAAGGTTCTTTGTCATCTTTTGCTTTCTCTTCTCAAACATTTGGACATCTTCCTGAGGTGTTTGTTCTCTTTTGGAAGCTAAGTATTAATGATCTATAGATCTTCCAAGTTTTTGTATAAATATGGTGATAGAATTGCAACTGCTCAAGAAATTTAATCTAAATCAAGAGACACAATTCTACTCTACTACTATGCAGAAATTAATTCACAATTTAGAAAAACATTCACAAACATGCATCAATCACATAAACAAGTACACATATTTATCTAGGGGAAACCAACTGGTAAAAACCCTTAAATTTTTTTTGCATTAATGAGATGAATAAACAATGTATTACAATTTCTTGCTCGCTCTGAGCTCAACCTGCAAGTGAATAATTGTTCTCTCTGCTCAATGAAAATTTCTAACCCATACTTAGTCAATTTTCGCCTCCACTTGAGCTCTTATTTCCTTGTGAAAATCTTGAGGAAATTGGCCCCTATTATTTAGGAATTTCCTCCAAATTGATTGTGAAATTCCCAAGTATTGATCACTAATTTCATGCAACACCTATACACTCAAGACTAGTCTACACTACCTTGGAATCTCCACCACAACCGAGAAATTCGAATTCCTTGCATTCATGAGATATTTTTGGTTGATTGATCAGTTAAATGGATGATATATGAGTTAGATTGTTGTCCCACTGCACAACTAACCTCCAACTAGTTCTATTAATTGTTAGAACTAGTTTAACTAAGTACAACTAGAAATAACTTAACTCGATTTCTACAAATTAGCAATCAACACATGGAAACTGAACTCTAAGCCCACTAACTCAAATTTACTGAGTTAACTGAGTGACTAGAGCCATGTCACCTTAGTTAACTATGTCCAAGTTGTTTGTTGATATGAAAATTTCGAATTTACTCAATTTGACCAAGGCTAAGTCAAATTGAGCTATTTTTGCTACACTTCTCAACAGGTTTCTCTATTTGCTTTACCCATAATGAGTCTACTTTATATTCAAAGTAATATTAGTTGTATCATATCCAAGAATTCAACTACTCTAATACATTATGATTTATTATGAGGGACTTATAGATGTCTCACTTAGTCAACATGGATACTCAACAAAAGTAACTTCAAGTCCCCCTTCCTAGCTTTATGTAGGGAACTTTTCTTTAGAATGGCTACTAAGAATTTATTTTTTATGAAATTCTAAGTGAGAAAACTACTCTTTAAGATTATAGGAATGGCATACTCTCTAGTGTAACTTATACACATCAACCAACAACACAACAGTGCAAATAAAAAACAATAACCTACAAATACCTAGCAAAAATTATAGCCACTCTCCTCCCTCACATTCATAGAGAAGGAAACAAGCTGACCGATAAGCTAGCCAATTTTTGTCTCAGCATAACAACTCATCCCCTTGATAGGATTGGAGTGAGGACCTTCTAGAATCCATTCAAACTCATTGTCAAGATATGGCTATGAAGGACCTTATCCCCCAAGGAGAGTGCCTAAGAGCGAGTGTTCCCCCTCACCTTGATATGAAAACATCTCACAGAAATGGGGGTCATGGCTCCTACTATACTTTATGCATTACATGTGCTCCCATTACTTCACCGATCATGGCATGAATTCAACACAAGTTTAAACGTAATTTGAATATTACAAATGGCATAAAGAGGTACAGGAGGATTCAGTAGGAGAATTCTATCATATTAGCAAAGTTGGAGGAAAAAATTGACAGTATAGACCGCAAGTTGACCATTCTAGCGATGATATCAGCCAACATCAACTCCATGACAAATGAGGGTAGTGGTCAGCCAATATAGTTACCTAGAGATTCTTCCCAACAGTTGTTAGTGCTAACTAGTTTTTTTCTTACGACACTAGTAGTCTTTTTTGTCTTCTCATGTCGATGTATGTCGAATTCTGACACATCTAGCATGTATTTATAAGTTTTTATTTACAAGATTTTCTAGTTAGATGAGGTCTTAGAAACCTGAAGGCTCTGAACTTATGTGACTAGTTTAGTTTCCCTTCAAGCAGACCAATAATAGAAAAAAATTGGTCTATGTAATTCTCATTTGGCATAATCTAGAGTGCATAACTTCAGGATATATATATATATATATATATATATATATATATATATATATATATATATATATATATATATATATATAGATATAGATATATATGTATATTAATTCAGTGTGAAGAACTTGTGTAATTTATTCAATCCTTCATATGGATTTTATATGTAGCATTTAAAAATAATAATAACAAAAATTATTATATATATACATATATCACGGGGATTCTGTTGGACACCTAATCCTTAATGGGTTAGTGTGGAAGCCAAATAGACAAAGTAGTCCAAGAGACCTTGGGATGTGGAACCCAATGGTCACAACAATGTACTATAAATGTATATCAGTTGTTAATAAAATTGTATTGTCATGTTTTATCTTTCATATTGTTCTTGCTGCCCATGTGTGTTTAACATGGTATCAGAGCAGGCGAATTCTGGCCCTGCTCATATTTGAGTCACTGTTTTCTTGTGGCCTTTTGTTGTGTTTCTCTCACCAGACCTATGCATTGACCATTAATGTTATGTGGGTCATGAACTCTCGATGATATTGCTGGTTGATTAATTCATGTGCTGGTGTTGAATTCGTTGTATATATTTGTGGTGGCATATGTATAATTTTTTGTGCATTGAATGAATACCACAATGTGTGCGTTAAAAGTCCTGGCGCGTTGGCTCTGCCATCCCCGACATTCCTGACCTCTGAAATCCGCAGGTCTCTATTTTTGGTCTCTGGCTGACCCGTCTATCCATAAACGTTTGTTGTTCATAAACGTCTGCCAGAAGGCGACTGTTTGCTGCTCCTCTCTTCCATATGGTATTTTTAATCATTGTCTGCACTCTGCGCTCACTGAGCTGAACATAATTGCCTGACTGCATTTTCTCTTCGCTCCTAACAGTTGGCACGCCTGTTAGTGGTTTGGAATTTCTGACCAAATATGGGTATCGAAGTGCATTGATTCGAGCTAGCTCCTGAAATTAGTCTTTATGTAACTCCTTCTGTGGCAGTGTCATATATGCGTTTCTCTGACAAGTCTGCACCTTCTGTCTAGACTGTGCCCTCTGTCAGATGCATTTTTTAAGTAAACGTTGTGGTATAAACGTTGTGGTATGAATGCTGAACGTTATGAACGCTGTGCTGGAGTAGCTACAGGAGTAGCGTAGCAAAAGGAACAGCTTGGACAGCGCTGGCATAAACAGATTTTGGAAATGATAACGGGTGATTGAATCATGTAGATTCGTGTTTTCTTGTAGATATTCAACACACACATACGACACCATGTCATAAGAAGCGAAATGCTCGGAGAGATTTCTTCAGAATTTGTAAATTCATTGATGCTCAGATGAGCCGACAGAATGAATGTACTCAGTCTCTGTCATCCATCAAATTCTCGATGCAGGAAACAAAGATTTATTTTTCAGAATGAGAAAAGCTACATTGCTCAACATTTTTTCCCCCTGAGGAATGAGTCAGATCTGAAGGTCGACATTCTGATACTTGGTTGGCCATTCTGTATAATACACGCTCTTTACCTGTAAAGTCTCTCTTTCAGAAAATCTGAGAGACAACGATTCACACCGGTTTCTCCTTCAGACTGCGCTTTGGTACCTCCCCGCACAGGTGACTCCTCACTGCACTCCCACAACACCATTCAAGTCAGCACAGTGAGCCACACCACCGTTGGTTGGCCTCCCCAAATGAGTCATATAATGTTGCTCCTCAGCGCTTTATCATTATTCTCCCTAGCACCACAACGCACTACTCCTGAACTTTTCGATTGCTTACTTCCGAGCTCGTTTGCGCCTCCTGGGGCGTATGACTGCCGATTATAGTTGCAAATAACCTTGTCTTAATGTATATGCAAGTAACCTTGTGCGTATAGCGTATCTCTCTGCATTTTGAAGGTTCGTAGTTCGATCCTACGTGGAGATGTGCTGTTGATGCATGGAGATGTGCCGTGACCTGCTGTTGATGCGTGGAGATGTGTTGTTGATGCTCATTCATTTCATTAATGTCTACGTTGAACATGCCGTGTGAAGCTGAAGAACAAGAACCACAGTAGGGCGGTTTAGGAGGCCCGCGCGAGAGAGTTCTGCAAAGTAAGCAGCGTCAACTCCCGGCCAGCCTATCACCCCTCCACAGTTGGGTGGCAAACAATAGAAATGAATGTAAGTTTACTCACATGCACGTTTGCATTTCAACAGCGTTTGAATGTGAAATAATACACGAGGATTATCCGTCCTTTGGGTTCGTAAAAAAATTGTAATGTTTCGCCGCTGGAAGGCCATCCAAAAGTTTCAATGCCCCTTCGTCTATCCTATCTGCGCGCCAGCCTGTCTGGAAGGAATGTAATCTGAAACAACAAAAAATCCAACACGACACGAACTTCAGCTGTGACGACCACGCAGCAAAAGCATTTATAGGAGGCGAAACTCCTGCAAACAAGGAAGGCCATAACGAGTTACCGCAGTTAGAGGGTTCTCCTTCCAAGGGCATAAGCTCCGCTCAGGGCCCTGAACCCCGAGTTTTTTCCTTGTCGGTATTGCTCAAGAAAGTTCGACAGTTCTAAGTCACTGGGAGGCCATCAGGATGTCCATAGGATTGAGCGAACTGCAAGCAAATCGAATTCCATTCTGAATAGCCCGCAAAGAGACAGCTTTCAGTATCCTGTTGTTGTAGGACAGCAGCCTACTCATGCTATATTTGCCTCTAGTGGCAAAGTTTCTCACTTTGAACAGTGGCCTATCAAATTGACCTCCAACTCTTTGATGTCATTTGTGGCCCTTTTCACTGAAGTAGACAAAGAGGATTTAGGACAGATTGGTGAAGGTTTTGTGTATTGATGCCATGAAAAGGTAAGGGTTTCTCAAGAACAGAGATGCCACATATATATTGATGATGCCTAGTTATAGTAATTAAGGAATAATCAGGTTGTATTGGTACAATAAGCAAGGTTTCATAGTTATAACTCTATAGCTGAAACAACCACTTCACCTTTGATACAGTGTTTTAGCATTCAAGTGCAGTGATATCAAATACTCATATATTGTACTAATCATTATCAAATACACAATTTCAGTGATATCATCATAGCATCAAATTTAAGGTCTTCAACAGTAACGTAGTTTCATCATCTTATTTTATATGGATTGTAACTGGTGCTTGCTGGTTGCACTCTGATCATTTGCTGCACATGTATAAAGGATATTGTTGTGTACTGTGAGTAGGTATTACTTTTCTGCACTGAGTAGTAGTTGTGATCAGTTTTTAAGGTGTAAATCTGGCATTGAAAAAAAAAATGGCTAGAATCAGTGAAGTATTAGAGTTCCTCAAAACTCTGATGTTGTATACTACTCATGATACATTAAAAGTCAGCAAAGTTTTTCTCACAGAAATTCAGGTCTTTGTACAAAATGCACAGGAAAAGATCGATTTTTTGCAGCTTGAATCTCAGCTACAGCAAGAAGAATTGCAGCAATGGAGTCATCATTCTGAACCTGTTTCTGTTCAGAACATTGAAACAGAATCCCATAAGCAGCAAGTTGATTCAAATCTAGTACCCAAGGAAGCAGCAAACTCACATGCAGATGCAGAAACTCAGTCTGCGATTCCCAAGCCCATTATCAGACCTTGGGAATAGCTTGTCCACAACAAGCACAAAACCGGTCTTGGATATGACAAGGACTTGTTCTTTCATATTCCAGACTACTCAAAGCCCATTCAATTTCAGAGTGTTGGATTCATTCATGACAGTTCACCTGCTCCTCATGACAGTTCAGCTTCAGCTGTTCCAGACTCTACCCCTCTTCCACAGCAGCAACAACAACAACAACAGCAGATTGTAAAATGCCAACACTGTGACCGAGTTGGCCATCTGAAAGATCTATGTTTTGATCTTCATCCATGTAAGCATTGTCATAAAACTAGCCATTCTTCACACAGATGCTTCAGAAACAAACATCCTGCAAGAACAAAGATTCATCTTGGATGGATCGCTTCTTGGCAATGGGCATCAACAGCCAAGAAGATATTCCAAACACATGTCAGAATTTGTTCCAGAGTATTGAACAGTCTTGTAGTTGAGTTTTCTCCATCATCTCACCTTGTATCTGATAGGGGGGGAAATGATGGTCATCTACAAGCTTCAAAGCCACATCAAGCGAGCCTGAGCCACAACCTGCCACACCAGTTTTAGAGTTGTAGCTAGAAACAAAGATGCCCGTGAACATGCCTTCAGTTGGCAATCTAGGACACTTCCTCTAGCAGAAGACTTCAGCTTCTTGCCAGTTTTGGAAGAATTCCAGGAACAAAATTGAGAACACTTCCTCTAGCAGAAGACTCCAGCTTCTTGCCAGTTTTGGAAGAGTTCCAGGAATTGCATTAAGCATTCCAGAGTTGTTGGTCATCCTTAAACCATCACAAGTTGAGACTTCCCTTTATTGGTTGAAGGTTTCCCTCTTCAAAACAATAGGAGCACTTCCTCTAGCAGAAGACTTCAGCTTCTTACCAGTTTTGGAAGAGTTCCAGGAACTGCACTAAGCATTCCAGTGTTGGTGGTCATCCTTAAACCACCGCCCTTTATACCAACATTTCATAGAGCACATTCAGCCTAGTGCTGCTATGCATTTTTGCACATTTTGTATTACAGCTCTCTTCTTGGACTCATACATAACCCTTCGGATTAAGGGGGGGAATGTTGGACACCTAATCCTCAATGGGTTAGTGTGGAAGCTGAATAGACAAAGTAGTCCAAGAGACCTTGGGATGTGGAACCCAACGGTCACAACAATGTACTATAAATGTATATCAGTTGTTAATAAAATTGTATTGTCATGTTTTATCTTTCATATTGTTCTTGCTGCCCATGTGTGTTTAATAGATTCACTTAGTGAACCTTTGACATATGATGTGCGTTCATGGCATACTAAACAATACCCTTAATTTGACTACATATTGGAAAATCCCTCTAAAAATCACATTATTTAAACCCCTACCAATAGGAACCCAATACAACTTCCCAATTTAAAAAACCCCTACTTTCACTAGATATTCTAGATATCCATTTTTTCATTAACATTTTTTATACCCCTTTATATCTTTTCATTAACTTTAAGCTACATTTTTTATATTTGCCAATATAAAAACCCTTTACCCCCTATATATCCCCCAATATATTATGTCATTTTTCCTCAATATATAACCCCCAATATGAACCCACGTGGTATGGTATTTCTCCCTAGTGAAACCCCTGTGACATATATATATAGATGTTTTCTACCTTCCGGTATGAAGAGAGTATATATTTTAAATTACACTAATAATAATAAAAATGTGTATAGTATGTGTCATAAATAAAATACTTCAAATGACACTATCAGAAAAAATTGCAATATAGCAAATAAAAAATATATATGGTAAAACATTTTATCATTTTATTAGTGTATTTGCTAAGATGTAGATGTATACTTCCTTCCATGTTATACATAGAGCTTACACATGGGGTGTGTGTGTGTGCACAAAAGAAATTCAAGTTTTGCATTCTAAAAAAAGTTTACATCTGGAGATTTTTTATCTTTCTCTACACTTGGTAGATCTGAGATTAACATGAATTTATGTTGATTGTAGTTACAATTGAAATTTTTCTAGAATAAACGAATAATAAAAGGTGTAAAGACCCTCTATTATAGGCATAATAAATTCGAAATTGAAAAAACTACTCTTCGATAGTTTTTGGAAAAAAAATTAAAAGAATTAAAAAATGTATGGATTAAAAGAACTAGAATTAAAATAAAAACTACTTATAGTATAATTATCTTTAGAATGCTAATAAAAACAAATTTGTTATATTGAAAAGAAAAGTATTATCCTATTTCAATTTATTAAAAAAAACAAAATACTAAAATATTGTAAATAAAAATAAATATTACATCTCAATATAATATATAATAGTTGGTTGACACCATAAGATAGGAAAATTTGAAAACGAATATTTGTAAATAAACAACTAGCCATGGAAAATTGGTAGAAAAGTGGACACTAAAGTTGATACAAAATTATGAAATTCTAACAACTTGAAATAATTATAATTAATTTTTTATATAAAACGAATCTCTGTCACACATGTATAACATTACATCAAATAAGTATGAAAACGTAGCCTAAAATGTAATTAGTTTATTTTTTTAATTTATCAATAAAAATACAATTATATTAAATAAATTTTAAAAGACGATAAATAAATAACACTATGAATTGGATTTAAATAAACAAATAACACTATAAATACAAAAATCATTGAAATAACGAATCTGAAAATGATTAAAAAAAAAATTAATTCTTATAAAATAAACTGTAAACAACACAAATAAAATCATATTTGTGTACTAAACATTACAACCATGTGATGAAACATTTAAATCGTAATGCTAACCCACAAGGAGAATTGTGTAGTAAAAAATATACCCATGTCATGGCACGTTTAAATTGTAATGCTTGCTTATCAGGAGAATTATCAAGTTTGATAAAACATTATATTAATTTTTATTGAAAAATAGGATATAGTAATTATTTGGATTATTAATTTTTTTATTAATTATATTTTAATTATTAATATTTATTAATGTATAGTATTAGATAAATATTTTTTTATTTATGTGATACTTTAAATTTATTTTTATTTTTTTCATAAAATTTAATATTAATTATATTTTAATAATAAATATTTATGTATTTAGTAATATAATATCAAATAAATAATTATATGAATTTATTTTTATATCATTTTATTGATATAAAAATTAAATCTTATTATAAAATAATTGCAAAACTACAACTTAAATATAAAACAATAAAAAATTAAAATTAAAATTTTAAAAATAATGTTAAACAAAAATCAAATAAAAATATCACCTTAATCTTTGATAAAAAATTTGCTTCTATAAGGGATGTGGTCACCAATGTTGTAACCTACTTCTCAGAATTCGAGATAACACTCAAGAAGTTGATTCGTAGGAACATCCTCCAATGACTCAAGAAGAAGTCGATTCGTAGGAACATCCTCCTTGTCATTGGACAAGATTCCCTAGTGGGATATTTCGATGGGGTAAGCTAGAATATGCATTGTGGTTGTGCGGCTGTATTCACTATGGCTCCAGGAAAATACTTTCACTTCCAGTGGAATGGGACAAGGGACGAGTAACAAGGTCGAACTCATTTCTCTCTAGGGCCGAACTCATTGCTCTCTAGGGCCAAACTCATTGCCTTCTCGGGCATCCTCACAAGTGTTATTTGGCTGGGACAGGAAAACATATCAATATATGGTGATGGGACTCGAATATATATCAATATATGATGATGTGAAAGGGGTTATCGACTGGGAAAAAGACTTTACTCTTTTCCACCCTCCCAATATATCAAACTGGATAAGGAGAATCTCCAATCAACACATTGAATTTGGACACATATACAATCAAATTGTTGACCTCCTTTCAAAAAGAGGAATATCACAAGAACCTTGTAAAATCCAATTTGTTGCCTTTGAATAGGAATCACTCGTAAATGTTGGTTTTTTCAATCACTCATAGGCCTTCTTCATCTCTCGTGGACCTTTTACAATCACGGGTAAATGTTGATTTTTACGTCGTAAGGTGCTCCCCTCTGAAATCAACTCCCCTCTTGTCTTACCTATCCTTCTATGATCTATCTGATCTGATGTTAGAAGATTAAAATCTTTGGCACGGTTGATCAAAAATCTGGTTATAATTGTCATGTGTTAGAACAAAGTTGACCTCAATAGTTGCAAGATGAGGTGGGGCACAAGTACTAAGGGTTCTGACACGACAAAGGAAATGAGTTGGCAACAATATGGATTGCAGCATTATTTTGGGGTGATTATACAAGAAGTAGATAAGGCGGGGATTTTACAAGGAAGGCGCTTCACTAGGGCATCTAAGTCATATGCTTGATGCCCCTCCTCGGAAACCCAACTCTTTCCTTGCAATTCGATTAAGAGTCTGTAGAGGAAGAGTATGATCTTGGATATGAATAAGATCAGAAACACCATCATTGAGGCAGACAATGCAACAGCTTCGATTAAAGCCCAACCATTTCTTATAGTGTGACCAGATCCTTGAAGGGGAGAGGCCTCATTCATTTATGATGGCGTTTTCGGGGCTTTTCTTTTCACTCAAAAACTCCTAGTTTTTTTCAGGAACCCAGACCTGCTAAGCATAATCATGGAGGAAGGTAGCCTCAATAGTGAGCAGATTTTAGATCTTATTCTCAACTTTTTGTTCGATGGTCATGAGACTTCTTCAATAGCCTTGTCTCTTGCAATATACTTTCTGGCCCAATCTCCTGAGTCAACCAAGAAGCTTAGGGTATAAGAACATAACACATGTGTGTAATACAAGCTTTCTACTTACGGTGTGATAATTTCTAATATGGTCTGAATGCTTCTCTATTGGCTTTTTCATTTTTTGGGTGGGACAATGGGAGCATCTGGACATACAATGAACTATAGAGCAGCGGGGGATAGATTCAAATTTTCACTGGGACGATTATAAATGCATGGATTTCACCCAACGGGTCAGTCTTTTTACCTGAGCACCATGATCTTCCACAAATTAATTAGTGAGCAGACTGATAATGGCATATAGGAATGTTGCATTTTCAAAACTCAAAAACTCAAACAGTATGTCTTCATGATGGGTCTTGTTTTGGACTTATAGGATCATATTCCCAATTCACCCTCTTCAAATTCTAACCACAGAAGCTTACAAAAAAGAATCATAATTTCAAGAAGCTCAAATCTCACCCTACCTCTTATCCTTGCACATTATCAATGAAACCCTAAGGCTGGGGAAAGTGGTGTGTTTTGTGCATAGGAAAGCCCTGTTAAACGTCCAATACAAAGGTATGTTGATATTTCCTTTTGAAGAAATCTGACTTGTAAAATGAAGCATTATAAACACTATGTTAGTAGAAAGTCACTAATTCTATAAACATAATGTGTTGTTACTAGTATGTTTGTTTCAAACATTTTAAAAAAGCTTTCGAATCTAAAATATATTTTAAGATATCAAGAATTGATGTCCCACTGTTTATTAGCAGGCACTAATACCCATGAGGAGATCTTAGATTATTATTCCATAACGAGTTGTTACATGTATGATCTCATATTGTAGGATATGATATTCCTGTTGGATGGAAGTTTTTCCCAGTATTTGATGTTGTTCACTTAGATCCAAATGTCTACGACAATCCTCTTATGCTTAACTCTTGAGATGGCAGGTCTTATAGGGTTGTCCAAATATTTTCTAAGATTGTGTGTTGATCAATCCAGATCATATGCACATGCATTCCTTTATATTAAAAGACAACTTGCTATTCCTTTGAATTTTCAAAAAGTTGAGGGGAGTACATATTTCACACCTTTTGGAGGGGGGCCAAGGTTGTGCAAGGGGTAGAACTTGCAAAACTAGATATTGATGTTTTCCTCCATCACTTCGTACTAAGCTACAGGTAAAGAATCGAATCCAGAAGCAAGAAAAATATTTATATGTTCCAGTACACTTGACTTCTTAATATAGATTGTAATATATATATATATATTTGGCAAAATGTCAGGAAAAGAAGGGAATAGAATACATATGTGTCATTTCTAACATGATTTACTGCATGCATTGATTTAATGGATGCATATGGGAATTGGCAGAACCAGATCTCCCCCTTGTTTTCCCATTTGTGGAGTTTCAAAAGGGTCTTCCAATTAGAGTTCATTCTATCAAATAGAATTGATGATCAACATTCAACTTTTGAAAGATTTATATATCTTATAAATTTATAAATTTATATATATGATATGAAGCATAGATTGATATAACCATACAAAAAGATACAGGCTCAGACTCATTAGGGTTTTCAATATTTCCATTATTTGTACATTACCTAACAATCTCTATCTTTGTCCTGATATATAATATATTGTTGGCATTCAGGTTGTGCACATGCTTTCCCATAGCCATTGGTAGAGGTGAAGGGTCTATATTGTACATCCTCTTCTTTCTATTAGAAGATGGAAAGTTGAAGGGTCAACATTATAGGGAAATGGTCCATGTTGGTGTTGGTTGGAGACATGCATAAGGAAATGAGATCCATAGCTTTGAATTTCATGAGCAACAACAAGTTGAAGAACTCCCTTTTACAAGATATATAGACACATGTTCTTCTCACTCTCAATTCATGGAAGGAAAACTAGGCCTTTTCTACACAAGTTGAGACCAAAAAGGTCCCAAAACATATCACACACTAGTTCTTGCATGCTCTAACCTTTTTCATGTTGGTTTTGAATTTATATATACTTCTAACTGGCTCACACTATTATGATTTCACAGTATACCTTCAACCTAATGGCGAAGGAAATAATGAGTTGTATTCCTAAGCATCTTGAAATCGAGTAGTTGATGAAAGAATACTTTTCTTTCATGAAAGGGGTTGTGTCTACGCCTGTGAATTTTCTTGGCACTATGTACAGGAAATCTTTGAAGGTTAAGTGTCCCTCTTCAACTCTTTCAATATAGACACCAGAAATGAATTTGGGTTGCTTATTTGAAATTTGTACCTTGGAAATTTGGATATGTAGTTGTCAACAACTGATTTGATAGTGTGCCCCAGTCCTTCAGCGATCAAAAAGAACAAAAAAGGGGAGAGGGGATATCCTTGTTGAATTCCTCTTGAAGGAAGGGAGGGGGCAGAAGGGGACCCATTCAAAGAGATGGAGGAAAAATCTTTTCTGACCAAATCAAGGACCCAGTGGGTCCTTTTTTCAGCAAACCCAAAAGTTGTGAGCATATGATACAAATTTTGTGTACTTATTCTATCAATGGTTTTGGATAGATCTAATTTGATAAACACTCTGGGTTTTTTTGGAGGTTTTGAGTGAATAGTTTTATGGGCTAAGAGTATACCATCGAGGATTTTCCTACCTTGCACATAACCAATATGCTCAGGGGAGATCAGAAGGGGAAGAAGATATTTGAGTTTGGATAGCAATAACTCATAAATGATTTTATAACATTAGAAAGAGCAAGAGGTTTGAAGAAATAAGGATACAAAACTTTGTTTTCTTTTGGAATTAGAGCAAGAGGTTTGAAGGAAGAATTATGCTCAACTTTGTCTTCTTTTGGAATTAAAGAAAGAGGTTTGAAGGAAGAAGGAACACTCAAGTTTGTTTTCTTTTGGAATTAGGGAAATAAAGGTAGAATCCAAATTTGAGGACATCAATGTGATTCTCCTCAAATATTCCACCAATTCCACAACTTCTTTATTAATGGTTGCCCATCAAAATTGAAAAAAATCTATTGTGAACCTGGCAACTTTTTTCTTGGCATTTGCATTACTGGTTTCTTGGCCTTGACAGGCTCTATCTTTATTAGCAACATGTTGTTTTCTTTTGGTGTTATTATCGAGTGGATGTGCTAGGTAATTCTTCTCATTGCACGTCTACGATTTTGCCCAGGGTTCTGTAAGAATATTCTTGATATAAGTTACCAGTGGTGTCTCCATATCTTGATGATCTCCTAATTTACCTCCGAGTAGGAAATTATATTGTTCTTCTTATGTTGAATCATTGATTTGTGAAAGAATTGTCTTTCTTTATCCTTATTTACGCCAAAGAACTCTTCACTTTTTCCTTCGTAGGATTTCCTCTTGGATAAGTCACTCATCCAATTTGCTTGGTTTATAGTTTCTTTTTCTAGTAGCTCTATGGTTCTTTCATATCTTATTATCTGTTGCTAAAAATCCTCCATATTTTTCAGGAGTTTCTCTCTTTCCACATGAATATGGTTGAATCCATGTTTATTATAGGTTTTCAGCCAATTTTTAATATTTTTTAACCTCATATGGCAATTTTACATAGGGGTTCCAATGTTATAGGGAACTTTATTTTCCACTAGTTTTCAATATTCTTCCTAAATGAGGAATGGTGAATCTAGAATTCTTTTCATCTGAAAGGATTATTTTTGGGACTGCCTTTCTAGTCAATATTCAGTGTTATCAGCCAATGATCAGTTTTTTAACTTGGATATATCTTGGCCTCTACTTTAGTACCTATTAAGAAAAGCAATTCTGATATCAAAATCAAGTCTAATCTTGAAGCAATTTGTGTGTATCTCCCTCCATTTATTCCATGTGTGAATGAAATTGGTAGTTTTCTGATCAGCCAACTTTAAGTGATCCATCATTTCCTTGAAACGAATGGAATCTTCATCAATTGTTCTTAGATGACCTTTCTTTTCATCAAGTAATTTCATTATGTTACAATATCCTACCAAAATCCACATGAGGCCCTATATTAGCTTGTGTATGTTATGTACACTATGAATAAA